>JABCPU010000530.1:0-41759 GCA_016800925.1 Suillus spraguei | reverse complement strand
GTATGCTTCACTCAAATTTCGGGGTCGGAACTGGGTGTCTCGTATTGACTGAATTATGTGTCGAGACCCGGGTCTCGGAACTCGGAACTTGTATGCTTCATCTGATTTTCCAGGGGTCAGAACTGGGTGTCCTTTGTAGGGCAACACAAGCCTCGCACCCCGCTTTCCACATTCTACATAAGATAACCTAAGCGCCATAAAAGGCCATTCAAGACATCACTTGCTGCTCCTGGAACTTGGTATGCTTCACTCAATTTTTGGGGGTCGAACTGGGTGTCTCTTATTGACTGAATTATGTGTCGAGACCCGGGTCTCGGAACTCGGAACTTGGTATGCTTCTTTGATTTTCGGGGGTCGGAGCTGGGTGTCTTGTAGGCAACACAAGCCTCGCACCCCAGTTTCCACATTCTACAAGACAACCTAAGCATCACAAAAGGCCATGTCAAGACAAGCACCTGCTGCTCCGGAACTCAGTAACTGTGATTTATTACCGTTCCTCTGATTCAGATGATATGCAAAACTCCCTCAGCTCCGTCATGTCTACCATTATCATACACATGGGCCCACCCGCTATATTTTATACCACCTCGGCCAACACCCGTCTAATATAATAACTGTACAACACCCTCGGCCACCCGTCTAATAAATATTTATATAACACTCTCGGCTCACCCGTCTAATACTGTCCTAATTTAATATGTGTCTGGGCCACCCGTGTATGTGATATACAAGTACCCTTCACATACCTGTCTATTTGATACACATCTACCTTGATACACCCATCTACATGATATCCAACTAACCTCGGCCCATCCGTCTACCGATATTCATGTACATCGGCCCACTCACTACTCTACATATTCCTTGCATGGGCCACCTACTTGTCATCGGGAATAATATTCCTTCCCGCCCATCCGTCATCAACGAGGATATTTCTACCTATGGGCCCATGGTCCGCTGGGCCGTATCATATGGGATATTATGCACGTCCGTTCACTCGATATATACAGGATAGTTCACTGTAATATGTGCGGAGGAACATAAAACTTGGATAATTTCGGTACGTTGGTATCTGTCCGGGAATTTCTTCTGCTGCTTTTCTTTTTCCATGTTTCTGTTCTTCTATTGGCCGTTGCTCAATAGGTTCTTGTCCGGCTCATGCTCGGTTCGGATTCATTCTTGCGCTTTTCTGCACGGGAATCGGCGATACTGATCGCGGTAGTTGTACATGTGGAATAGGATCGGTGTGTGTGGTGTTTGTACTTCCGGTTCTGAATCGTTAGGAATAGAAGGGATGATGAGGGATTCGGAAGTCGGGAATGTTGCCATTTTTTTAGGATGACAATTGAAAATCGCGGGCAATCCATTCTTCTTCCGATCTGTATCCATATCAATTTCGATTTCATCCAATTTCGTTGTTCGAGAAGGACGAGTGTTTCAGCAGCCCAATCTATGCTTGGGTTCATTGCCATAACCACGGAATTCCCAGAAGGATTTGATCTCTTCTTCCTAGTTTGGTGATGTTGAATTTTCCATACATGGTTCATTCATCAATTTTGACCACTAGGAGACAGTAGTGCGTGATTGGCCCCCTTTGATAAGAGTTCCATCTGCCGTAGTAACTCGAAATGGTGTTTTGAGTTTTCGTCGTGTGATTTGATGGAGTTTCACAAACTCCTCAGAGATGAATGTTCCTGCCGCTCCTGAATCAATGACGGCGGTGGTGTCAACAGATTTTAAGTGAGTACGCGAGTGAAGGGTGATAGGGACACAAAGTTCTTTTCTTTCACCTACAGCGCGTACAAGTCTTAGTAATACATTAGGAGAAACATACGTTGAGTCTTTGTTTCTCCAAGTCAAAAATCCGCGACAATCCACCTCACAGTTTCTTCATCATCTTCTCCTTCTTTGACTTTGGTTTGTCGGAGTGGGGTCTTCTTCTTTCTATCAGGACAATTATGAATGCGGTGTCCTGTCTTCTTGCATCCGAAGCATTGTCCTTTCTTCATGCATTCGGATCTTTCTGCATCGGAGATTCAGTCTACGACCATCACATTGGAATCACGGTTCGGGATATACCGTGCATTTCCATAGTTCTTTTCTTCTGTTGTGGAGCATGACGTGTCCTCATGGCTTGAAGACGATGATGGGCATTGTCAATAGCAACGCATTGCAACACAACATCTCTGAATACTTCTGAGACATCTCCTGTTGCGAAAAGCTTTGTAAGGATACCCCAATTAAGGCCATCTTGGAAGAATTGGATCTTCGTCGCGTTGTCGATGATCTGAGCCTTGGCTGCAAGTGCCTCGAAGTCAGCGACATAAGTGTGAAGATCTCCACTTCCTTGTTTAGGTCTCTGAGTTTTGTGAGTGCGGTTCCTTTGGTATCCACTGGTTCGAAGGCTTCTTTAAAACTTTTCATAAATCCACCATGGTCCCATAACCAACTTTTTGTCCAGAGGTGTCAGTTGATTGGGCATGTTCAAGGAATTGTTCTTTCCAAGATTTGGCATTCTTTTCAGTCATGAAGGATGTTATGAAAATGATCTTCTGCTTGTCGGTGGTGTAAAGCTTTTCATTGATGTCAAAGTGCAAGTTGCACGACTGGATAAACTCGCGAGAGTTATCATGATCTCCATCAAAACCATTTGGTTGACCAATCTTGTATTCAAATTCTTTGGTCGCCATGTTTGATGATTCGTCTGATGAGTTATACTTTCTCGGTGCCTACACGCGCTGTCTTGCTGTCCGTTAGGGCTTCTCTTGACAATCTGCTCAGCATACGCGTACGCTAGTTCTGGGTTCAGGGTCGAAGACTGGATAGTCAACGATCAGGTGGACTTTAATCTTTTGTTATGAACTGGGGTGGCGTCACCAGTGACAGTGAAAAGACACAGCCGGTCTGCTGGGAAGCCCTTACAATGTCCAGAAGAGGACAAGGTGAAAGTACAAGGAACACGTTCCAAGTACGATCAAGGGTTCAGCCTCAAAGACAAGTCTAAGAGGTTCTACAAGAATAGAGACTAAGGCTAAGGAGTGCTTAGACTTAGAGACGATTCAAGACGACTTAGGTTGGAGACCTAAGCGAAGGAGATTCCAGGTAAAACCCAGTAAGATTAAAGTAAGGAATCTACAACAAGTACACTGTGCTTAAATAGGCCAATATGTGCGCACAGACCAAGTAACCGTGAGAACGTAACTGCGTATCCTAATAAGGAAGGCATGTGTTTGTACAGATGTGTTGAGCATATGAGTCAAAGTCATGTGACACGACATACAAGTAAGGAAACAAAGGGAAAATGAATAGGGGCACGTACGATTGTAACAGTGGCCAGAAGTGGGAAGTGGTGCCAGAGTCTATGATAGCACCCCGATGCTCAACAGGTATCTTCATGCCTTCTGCAATGCTTGCAAGGTCCGAAGTTGCAAAGGCATAGTTTTCTTGGCCTTTGGACTCTTTGGCAGCATTGGTGGCCTGCTTGGTACGTCCTCCTTGCTTTCACCTTTGATTCAGTCCCTGACCTTCTTTCCCTCCCTCTGGCCTCCAGCACTCGCTCTTGTAATGGCCTTTTTGGTTGCAGTTATAGCATATGTAGAGTTTTAAAGCCCGGTCAAGTCCGGTTTTTTTGGTAATTTTGATGCAACCGGACCACAACTGGTCTTAAAAAAATGACATTATGGTCAGACCTTGAACTGGACTTGTGAAGACCAGTTGCTGTTGCAGTTGTATGATTTTGCAACTGGTCTAAGACCAGTAGAGACTGGTTTAAACCAATGTTGAGTCAATGTTATAGTACCTACTACATGCATTAAACATGTGTTGTAGCCTACATAATCACTAAACTCAGTCTACCAGCGCCATCTTCCCTCTATCATCATGTCAGGCCATTGAAAATCCACTCGTGTCATAAGACCAACCGAAAAGGCCAGTGCGGCACCCAATGTATCACATTCTCATAATACAAAAACTACACGAGCTCGTCCACCAAAGTCAAAGCCATCATAGAAGAAGACAGGAAAGAGAAAGGCTATAACCAGTAGCAAGGATGGATCAGATATAGAGTCAGATGATAGAATCATACAGGCACAATGTACCTCGAGGAAAGTGGCAACAAAACATGCACGGCACTCCAAAGATGTCATTGTCAAAGATGTAGAAGTTGAAGTCAAGGAAGACATATGGCCCCACCGGGTGTCATATACCACACTTCTAATCTCAGATCCGATCATATCCGTCCAGATCCGATCGTTTCCATATCCGTCCGGTCCACAGATCCTGTCCGGACCACCCTTCCGAATGTACTCACTTCTCGCACCTTAACTCCCTGGTGAACATCTGCGTCTATCTCCTTTCGTCATTTCTCCTACTACCAGTACTCCGGCTGTTTATATTTCCGTCCTGTGTTACTGATCCGTTTCCTGTGTTCATTTCCGATTCACGCTTACTGATCCGCTGTGCAATAACTAATAGACTTCCGTTACACTTCGTACATAGCCCTCGGTCCCGGACTTGCTAATTATCCGTCTTAGATACTTACTGTATATAAACCACTTGTAGATCTCCGTAGAACCTTAGTTCGAATATCATCTTAGATTCTACTCATTCTGCCTCCTCCGGACTTAAGCCACTCTCCGCTTTAAGTCACCTTCTGAGACTTAGGATTGACTCCTATAGTCTATACCTCCGACTCTATCTTCGGATAGTCCATCTCTGTTAGTTTCTAGTTAGGGACTCGTTCCGAAACTAGCCTTAAATCTCTGTCCTTCCTTACGTTCCGAATTACCTTCGGACGTATTATATCCGACACCTTCGGACACCCGGATCCGTCACGCAACCCCTTCCGGGTCTTCAGACGAATAACTCCTCCCTGAAATAAGGGGCATTACTCGAGAAAGGGGCACAGTGTACGAACTGAGGCCAAAGCCCTTCGGATCTCTCTACCCTTGAGTACAGTCTTAACACCGGGAAACCATCAACATAGTGGATGAGCATACTAGTAGCGCGGTCGATAGCACTGGAGAGACGGTTGAAGAAAATGGGGACTGTGATGAGGTTAGTTTTTCATTCTGAATATAATGATATTAGCTCAAGATGAACTGAAAAAGGAGACCAATGGTATCGATCTTGAGACGTCCATTGTGCTGCACTCCCCCAAGAAATAAAGACAAAAAAAGTAGTGCCGATGATCTACTCACTATATTCTCAAACGCATGTACTGTCAAGTTTATTGGAACAGACAGCAAGGTGGAGACAAAGTGGGGGCACTGGTGCAATATATGCAAGTTAGTATATTGACTTTGAGAAATATTAGAATACTCACCCGCAGTGTTAAGGGAAGATGTGCAATTCATTGCAGAAAATGGCAAATGGAAGACATTTCACGTTGGCAGTAATTCATCTTGCCGTCAGCATATCTGAAGCCACTATGATGTATACAAGAAAAAGTGTGCACAATTGGGGATACACGAGAACCATCATGCACTTCCACAAGCATTGGTACAAGCCCAGGAAGAAGCAAGAAGAAGAATGTTCAGAACAAGCTAGATGGAATGTTTTTGAAGGCCTCGAAGTTACACCAGTTTTCAAGGATGTCCTGCATGCGGTTGCAAAATTCATGGTCTGTGATGATCAGGTGAGCACTGATTAGCCATTGATATTGATTGATTACTGAATTACGATGCTGACTCAACAGTCTTTGGCTGTGGCAAACAAGGCCACCTTTAGGAACTGTTTAGTCGCAATGTGGCCAGCTGCTATGAAGGTTGATATTCCCTCAATGCACAACATTACAACTTACATCCACAATGCCTTCCTGGATTTCTTTGTGCAATTAAAGTCTGATATTCAGGTAAATGATTTTTATTATCATAGTGCACTAGTACTGACTAACTCAAGTCTGCCAACAGTGGTCGCATCTCAACCACAACAGACCTCTGGTCCATTGACCAAGCTAAGGCTGCATTTTTTGGACTTACTGCACACTGGATTGAGGTGGACAATGCGACTGGTAGATGGACTCTTTGGGTGCAAGTTATCGCATTCAAAGGCAGCTTGGGGGCTCATAGTGGGGACAATTTTGGGTGTTACTTCATTGGTTTATGTGAGTGTGCTTAGATTGTGGTGGGCCAGTCATCCAAGGTATGCAATGATAGATTCATTTATAGTATAGTGTTTGCTCACAAGCTCAGCAGCTCTTCTGCATCACAGCAGATAATACCTCAAACAATGACACCACATGTTCCACAATCAAGACCATCCTCCATTGCTGTTACAACCATGCAAAACTGGGGGCTACTAAGAAGTCCTGGCTCTACATAGGGTTGTACCAGATGGTTGGAAAGTCAAAGGGGCTTGGCCTCAGCTTGTATGCTGTGCCCCTTACCTGAGTATGTGCCCTTAATTTTGGATGAAGTCCAAGGGGGAGTTATGGTGAAGTCCAGATGGAGTCCAGATGAAGTCTTAGAACAGGATAGCTCAATAGAGCTCCAAAGGACTTCCAGATGAGTGCCGGAACTATTTCTGGGGTGGTAGGGAGTAATGGTAAGACTACTGGAACAAGTTCCAAGTAGAATGGATGAAAGATGGACTCCTGGACAAAGTCCAGGGCAGGATAGGAGCAGAGCCCTAGAGGGAAAGATGATCCATAGATGTCGGAGGATAAGATAGGATAGATCTGGAGGACCAGAGGTTCGAAGGTCCAGAGCTCAGAGGAGCAGAGGAGCAGAGGAGCAGAAGAGCAGAGGGGTGGATGATCAGATGATCAGACGAGCGTAGCTCTATGGATCTTAGGGAGGTGTTGACTACTAGAGAGGAGTAGGTCCGGATATGGTGTAGATATAGTATAGACTACTCTGGACAAGGTCCAGAATAGAAACAGACAGGATAAGACTACCAAAGGTAGAGTCGGAGGTGAAATGGATGAGAGACAGGAAATGGATGAAGTCTGAAAAGGATATAGGACATAGGATCAAAGCTCCTGCCTAGGGAATGATCCCATAGGTCTGAGTCAGAAGCTTACAAGGGCCGGAGCCAAAGTGTGAGAACGGAAACAGATTTATATAGACATGGTAACCAGATACAGAAGTCAAAGGAATATACAGAAGTAGGAAAGCAATGATCAGACTGAGGTCTGCTGGAGTTGTACTACAAGTTATATACTGTAAAGAGCATGCCGGAAGGTAAGTACTGATAGTCCGAGGCTATGTCTGAATCATATGGAAACACATTAGTAAGTACAGCAGAACATAAGGCTATGAACTCGGAGATGAAACTTGTACGAAATACTTATCAAGACGGAGGCAGAGATCACCAAGAGCTGGAAGCACAGAGATACCCAAAAGCCGGAAACACAGGTATAGTCTAAAAGGGGTAATGCACAGGTGCGTGGGATTAGTTCAGATATGAACTCGGATCAGATCTGGACCTGAATGTATGGTATATGACAATCGCCGAAACATATATTCATTCAACACAGTTCAAAACCGTCTCCCATGTCTAGCTCACATTGTCAACCTTGCCATCATTGCTCTCATGTCCACAATCACACACATTGCCAATGTAGAGACTAGCACTGCTATCTGGGAATTCGACCCTACTGATTCCAGCAATCGGGTTCTTGGAAACTCTCTGGATGTTGTCGCTGCAGTTTGTACTATTGCCATCAAGGTACATTATTTGTTATATATTCGTTACTGTAACTAATCTGACCTATTGCAAAGATACAATGTTCTGGCCAGTGCATAGAATACTTCAAGACCCTGCAACAAAACAGTGGCATTGACAAGGTCCTCAAGATCCCTTTGCACAGCAACGTCCGATGGGGAACAGCAGACGGCATGCTCAGTCGTGCTTATGCACTAAGACATGTACGTCCCAGTCTTTTTTTCTCCCAATGCTTGCTGAATTATCTCACAGACCATTAACTTGTTTATTAGCACTGCCGACAAACTCTTTGGACCAATAACAATCATTTGACGCAACGGAAAACTCATCAAGAAGATACCTTGGTCCACGTTCACTTTCAAGAGTGCCAACTGGGAGCGTGTCAATGATACACAAGAAATTATTGCAGTAAGTTCATTTCTTATCATTCATCGCATACGCTAATTGTTTAAATTATAGGACACTAATAATATTCAGCAGTATTTCTCATCTGAAAAATAACCTACACTCTGGCATGCTATACCCGCCATCAAGGAGCTTCAGACTGCATGGGGGTGAAGCACGATTTACCAAAGTACAAGATGTACAAAGACACCATCCAGAAAGGTCTCAACAAGCTCAATAAGTACTACAAGAAGTTTGACAACAAGCCTGTCTATGTGCTTGCTCTCAGTGCATTGTAAAGATACAACCTAACCTGGGCTGTAGATAAACTACCTCCTAAGTTAGTATGTGTGGTCTTTCACTCCGTCTAGTCTGCTTCACTTGCAAAACAAGAGTGTTCAACCCTAAAGGGGGATGCCTGTTAGTATAGTCTAATCCAAGTCAAACCAGTGAGCGAAAGTAGTGTCATAGCCAGTGGTAAGTTGCCATGGTCAGCGATGATGCTGCCAGAACTAGCGTAGTAAGTAGCGGTACTAGCGTCGTTGGAACAAAGTCAGTAACAGTAGCATTGAGCGAGTGGTGATGAGCAACAATATCAGCAGTTAAAGTTGCGAGCGGTGCAAAGAAACAGTAAAGAAGGCTGCGGTACTTCCAGCAGTAAAGTAGCGGTGCGTGAGAAGTTCGGTCAAAACAGGAATTAAGAGTCCAGCAGTAACAGTGAACGAGCATAATCAATTAACAAGCGGTAAGGAAACTTTAAAGACTGTTAAGACCGTACTCAAGGGGTGAAAGATCTGAAGGGCTTTGGCCTCAGTTCGTGCACTGTGCCCCTTGTCCGAGTAATGCCCCTTATTTCAGGGAGGAGATATATGTCCGAAGATCCGGAAGGAGTTGCATGGCAGATCCGGACGCCCGAAGGTATCGGATATGGTACGTCCGAAGGTATCGGATATGGTACATCCGAAGGTTATCTGGAACGTAGGAGTAGAATGAGGATTAAGACTAGCCTCAGAATGAGTTCCTAACTAGAAACTAACAGGGATAGACTATCCGAAGATAGAGTCGGAGATATAGACTATAGGAATCAATCCCAAGTCTTGGAAGATGACTTAGAGCAGGAAGTGGCTCATGTCTGGAGGAAGCAGAATGAGCAGAATCTAAGATGATATTCGAACTAAGGTTCTACAGAGATCTACAAGTGGTTTATATATGGTAAGTATCTAAGACGGATAATCAACAAGTCCGGGACCGAGGGCTATGTACGAAGTGTAAATGGAAGTCTATTAGGTAATGTGCAGCGGATCAGTAAGCACAAATCAGAAATGAAACACAGGTAATGGATCAGTGACACAGGAAGGAATTATACACAGCCGGAGTACCGGAAACAGGATGAGTGACGAAAGGAGATAGACGCAGATATACACAAGGGAGATAGAGTGCGAGAAGTGAGCACATTTGGATGAGCAATCCGGACAGGATCTGTGGACCGGACGGAAATAGAATCGATCGGATCTGATCGGATATGGTCGGAGCTGGGATCAGAAGTATGGTATATGACAAAGACTAAGTCTACTACTGGGTAGATCCAGAGCTAGACAATAATCCTGACCTATAGTACGTGCAATGGGTACAAATCAGGTACTGTATCATGCAGGGTACGTGGTGCTTATATCCTAAATTGTATGTACTCAGAATGCTCTAGGCGAGATCAGTAGCACTCAAGTACAGTAACCGCTGTATGTAAACATAGCGCGAGGCGGCTGCGGCACAAGGCAACATGTAATAAGACTTGCCGTAAAATCAGTGATAACGAACATAAAACAAACTACACACCAAATGGAGCTATGCGGACGCGGCAAGGACATGGAAGGACATGGGTACATGGAACATGGTGTGGCAGTCGGTGCGGCAGTCAGTATGGTGTGCAGTAAGTGTGGGATGCCGCCAGCAATGCTAAAGGAGTAAGACGGCCTTTGGACTGGTGGATATTCCTATAGATGTGAGACATGCGCCAAAAGATAGGGTTTTAAGGCCAGTGCCAATATGTTCGTTACAGCGTCCTATTTTCTGCATGCGCACATGGCTAGTACACTAACTGTTTGATTTAGTCCTCCACCCATACTACAAGCTTGCATACATTACAATGCAGTGGGGTGGTCTGTTAAGACTGTACTCAAGGGTAGAGAGATCCGAAGGGCTTTGGCCTCAGTTCGTACACTGTGCCCCTTTCTGAGTAATGCCCCTTATTTCAGGGAGGAGTTATTGTCCGAAGACCCGGAGGAGTTGCGTGATGGATCCGGGTGTCCGAAGGTGTCGGATATGATACGTCCGAAGGTTATTCGGAATGTAAGGGAGGACAGAGATTAAGGCTAGTTTCGGAACGAGTTCCTAACTAGAAACTAACGGAGATGGACTATCCGAAGATAGAGTCAGAGGTATAGACTATAGGAATCAATCCTAAGTCTCGGAAGGTGACTTAAAGCGGAGAGTGGCTTAAGTCCGGAGAAGGCAGAATGAGTAGAATCTAAGATGATATTCGAACTAAGGTTCTATGGAGATCTACAAGTGGTTTATATACAGTAAGTATCTAAGACGGATAATCAGCAAGTCCGGGACCGAGGGCTATGTACGAAGTGTAATGGAAGTCTATTAGTTATTGCACAGCGGATCAGTAAGCATGAATCGGAAAACACAGGAAACGGATCAGTAACACAGGACGGAAATATAAACAGCCGGAGTACTGGTAGTAGGAGAAATGACGAAAGGAGATAGACGCAGATGTTCACCAGGGAGTTAAGGTGCGAGAAGTGAGTACATTCGGATGGGTGGTCCGGACAGGATCTGTGGACCGGACGGATATGGAAACGATCGGATCTGGACGGATATGATCGGATCTGAGATTAGAAGTATGGTATATGACAGTACCCCCCCTTAGGGCCGAACCCCTGAGGCACAAGAAGCGTCGATCCGGATCGGACAAGATTAATGCGAGACGATGGGGAAGTTTGATGGTTGTAGTGCTGAGTCTGTAATCCAACAGATATACGGACGTCAGACGTCCGAAATGATTCCTACCCCCACTTCATATCCTTGTTAACAAAACTTGTCTCCTAACATGTCTGGAAAGAAATCCGATGCCCCTAAGTCTGCTGCTGACCTTGTGGCGGATCTGGAGCAGCAACTGGCGGCTGCTAAGGCTGCAGCGGAAGCCGAGGCGGAACGGAGCGGAAAGAGGCGGAACGGAAGCGGAAAGAGGCGGAGGAGCGGAAAAGGCAGGAGGAGTTGAAGCAGATTGAGTTGGCGGAGATCCGGAGGGAAATGGAGGAAAAGAGGCGGAGGGCACTGATTGAGGCTCGGGTGAGTGCTGTGGACTCTCCCAGATCCGGATATTAATGGATTGGCAAAGGCCAAGGCTGCTCCTGCGTCTGGAGCAAAGGATGGGTACTGCTCTCGTTGCGTCACTAAGGGCCGGATGTGCCAGTGGGGTGATGCTGAGAAGAATGCCATGGTGAGTCGTCCGAAAAACTTCGGATCCGCTGATTTCGACGTTTCGTAGATTAAGTCCTGTGACGTCTGCCGGAAGGACAAGGCCACTTGTCCTGGAAGGCCCGGATTCGTTAAGGGGCCTAAGGGCCGGAAGAGGCAGCGTCCTGCTGGTACTCCGTCTCCGAAGGGCAAAGGCAAGCGCCGTCAGAGGAGTCCTACTCCGGATGTGGGGAGCGGATGTCTTCTCTAATCCAGTCACTATCGAAGGTACGGATGAGGATTTTGTGGAGTACAATGATCAGGCTTGGGTGGCCGCTGCTAATGGCATCATTGCTGAGTTGGCGCGGACCAACGGACTTCTCCAAGATGGTATTGCGGCGGCGGAAGGGAGTCGGATTGCCATGGAGCGGATGAGCTCCACCATGGAGGCCTTCCTCCAGCAACAGAGGGAATTCCAGGCCCTGCTCATCGAGGAAATCCGGACCGGATTTAGGCTTTCCGTTTCTGCCGGATCTGACAAGGATGGCGCTGGTGAGGAGATTGGGGAAGAGGTGGTGGATGAGAATGGAGGGGAGATGGCGGATGGAACTGGGGAAGAGATGGCGGATGGGACTGGGGAGGAGACTGGGGGTGCCGGAGGTGAAATGGAGACTGGTGCTTAGTCCAGATCCGGATTTCCGCTACTGCCCTCAATGTACTTATATTTCGTTATGTACTTTTCAAGCAATGGGACCAGGCTTGTCCGGATATGCTGAGTGGAAATCCGCTACGAGATCCGATGCATTTCCGAGTTCTGTGGCCAGTAACCAGGAAGTTTCTTCGTCCGTTCCTTCGTATCTGGACCAACGGACGAGGTATAGAAGTTGGCAGTGGTGCCTACGACGGTCCAGTTTAGAGTCCAGGATTTCGGATATCTCGTACTCTGGTTCTCCGTCGACTTCGACTGGTGGCGGAGGAGGTTGGATGTGATTGGGAATGGTGTTCGGAACTGCTGGCTCTAACTGCGAGACATGGAAAACAGGATGTACGGAACGCATAGAATCCGGAAGTCGGATGGCGAAAGAATGAGTACCCGGCGGGATATAATTTCGAATGGTCCCAAATTCTTTTCCGAAAGTTTCTTCGACGGACGAGTGGAGCGGAAGTACTTGGCTTTGACGAAGACTTGTTCTCCAATCCGGAAGTCTGGAGCAGGCTGTCTTTTAGCGTCCGCGGGTCCTTGATAGCGTTTCTGAGCTTCGGACATCTCATCTCGGAGGAACTGGTGAAGTTTGTTAAGGTCTAGGGCATATTCCTGGGCACGGATGGAGGATAGGTCGCGTTCCGGATGGATGGAAATGTTCGGATGATAACCTTTATTGGCGAAGAAAGGTGAAACTCCGGTAGTGGCACTCGGAGCATTATTGTATGCAAACTCTGCAAGGGGCAGCAGCTCGGACCAGTTGTCCTGCTGATAGTTGCAGTAGATCCGGAGGTACTGTTCCAGCGTTTGGTTGGCACGTTCTGTTTGTCCGTCCCTTCGGGATGATATCCGGATGTGAAGTGTAGGACCATGTCCAATGCCTTTCCTAAGGAACGGAAGAAGTGGGATACGAATCTGTTCCTCGATCCGAGGTTACATGGGACGGGACTCCATGCTTAGAGAAGACATGGAGGAGAAATAGGCGGGCGAGATCAGGGGAAGTAATGGTATCGTGGGTCGGGACGAATATGGCTTGCTTGATAAACGATCTATGATGACGAGGATGGCTGTAAAGCCGGATGAGTCCGGAAGTTGTTCAATGAAATCCATAGAGATGGAATTCCATGGTTTTTCTGGGACGGGAAGTTGCTTGAGTAGACCATAGGGCTTATGTCTCGGAACTTTGGCTCGGGCGCAGGATGTGCAGGATCTGACATACTCTTTGACAAAGGCTCGTACTCCGGGCCAGGTATAGTTGCGTTGGATGAGCTCAAGAGTACGATTCTGTCCGAAATGTCCGGATAGGGGGTGGTCATGGCAATTCCGGAGGATGCGAAGTCGTAGATCATTGGTATCCGGAACGTAGATGCAGTTGTCACAACAAAGGAATCCACCATCGTCTATTGTCCATCTCGGATCCGAAGGAACCGGAAAATGTTTTGTGCAACGGGGTCATTAGGGAGTGCTATCAGAATGTCTTTCCGGAGGTGTTCAGTGTCCATAAGAACAGCTGCTCTAAGGACCGGAGTTGCTAAAATGGAAGCTCGTAGGGACGAAGCTAATTGTTCCGAAGCAAATATTGGACGGAGGTTGTGAGGGTTAATCTGAGCGTAGTCCTTATCCCCTCTTTAGGGTAGACGTCCCATCGTCTAGTGAGGGAATCTGGCTTGACTCCGAGTTTTCCAGGACGGTAATGGATAACAAGGTTGAACTGATGGAGGAACTCGGACCAGCGGGCCTGACGACGGATAGCAGTTTGGTGGTAGAGAAATACTCAAGGTTCTTGTGGTCCGTGACAACATCTATAGGCTCGGACGAGCCTTCTAGGTAATGGCGCCAGGTTCGGAATGCAGCATAGATGGCTAGTAGTTCCTTATCATGGACATCATAGTTGAGTTCTGCACCGGACAGTGTACGGGAGTAAAATGCCACCGGACGAAGTTCCGAGTCTGGGCACACAATGGATAGTATTCCAGCGATAGCATAATCCGAGGCATCAGTTTCCACAACTATCGGAACATTCGGAATCCAATGCGTTAGCACCGGAGTGGACATGAAAGCTTTCTTGAGTGCGTTAAATGATTTCCGGCATTCCTCGGAAAAGTCCCAAGTGACGCCCTTGCGAGTGAGTCGAGTAAGGGGAACCACGATATCCGAGTAGTTGAAGATGAAACGACGATAGAAGTTAGCGAATCCGAGGAAAGATTGGATGTCCTTGACTTTCCGAGGTTCTGGCCAGTCTATGATAGACTGGATCTTTTCGGACGACATTGTCAAGCCATCCGGAGATAGGAGGTAACTGTTACAATCGTACGTGCCCCTATTCATTTTCTTACCTCATTTACCATGTATATTACATAACATGACTCTGACTCATATGCTCAACGCATCTGTACTATAGTTGCCTTCCTCCTTTGGATACGCACTTACGTTCTCACACCTTCTTGGTCTGTGCGCATATATTGGCCTATTTAAGCACAGTGTACTTGTAGTAGATTCACTACTTTAATCTTACTGGGTTTTACCTGAAATCTCCTTCGCTTAGGCCTCCAACCTAAGTCGTCTTGAATCATCTCTAAGTCTAAGCACTCCTTAGCCTTAGTCTCTATTCTCGCGGATACCTCTTGGACTTATCCTTGAGGCAGAACCCTTGATCGTACTCGGAACGCGTTCCTTGTACTTTGACCTTGTCCTCTTCTGGACATTGTAAGAACTCCCAGCAGACCGTCTGTGTCTTTTCACTGTCGCTGGTGACGCCACCCAGTTCGTAACAAAAGATTAAAGTCCATTTTGATCGTCGACTATCCAGTCTTCGACCCTGAACCCTGATCACCTAGATCAGCAGACTAGCGTACGCGTACGCTGAGCAGATTGTCAAGAGGAAGCCCCCTGACAAAAGAAAAGCCCTGACGGACAGCAAGACAGCGCGTGTAGGCACCGAGAAAGTATAACTCATCAGAAGAATCATTAACCATGTCGTACCAAAGAATTCGAGTACAAGATCGGACAACCGACTGGTTTTGATGGAGATCGTGATAACTCTCGCGAGTTTATCCAGTCGTGCAACCTGCACTTTGACATCAATGAAAAGCTTTACACCACCGACAAGCAGAAGATCATCTACATAACATCCTTTATGACCGAAAAGAATGCCAAATCATGGAAGGAACAATTCCTTGAACACGCTCAATCTACCGACACTTCGGGACAAAAAGTAGGATATGGGACAATGGTGGATTTTATGAAGAGCTTCAAGGAAGCATTCGAACCAGTGGATACCAAAGGAACCGCGCTCACAAGGCTCAGAGATCTCAAACAAGGAACTGGAGATCTCACACCTACGTCGCTGACTTTGAGGCACTTGCAGCCAAGGCTCAGATCACTGACAACGCGACGAAGATCCAGTTCTTCCAAGATGGCCTTAACTGGGGTATCCTTACAAAGCTTTTCAATATGGGAGATGTCTCCGAGATATTCAGAGATGTTGTGCTGCAATGCGTTGCTATTGACAATGCCCATCATCGGCTTAACGCCATGAGGACGCGTCATGTTCCACAACAGAAGAAGAAGAACTACGGGAATGCACGGTATATTCCGAACCGTGATTCCAATGCAATGGTCGTAGATCGAATCTCTGACATGGAAAGATCCGAATGCATGAAGAAAGGGCAGTGCTTCGGATGCAGAAAGACAGGACACCGCATCCATAATTGTCCTGACAGAAAGAAGAAGACCCACTCCGACAAACCGAAGTCAAAGGGGAAGAAGAAGATGAAGAAACCGTAAGGCGGATTGTCGAGGATTTTTGACTTGGAGAAACAAAGATTCGACGTATGTTTCTCCCAACGTATTACTAAGACTTGTACGTGCTGTAGGTGAAAGAAAAGAACTTCGTGTCCCTATCACCCTCCACTCGCGTACTCGCTTGAAATCCGTCGACACCACCGCTATTATCGATTCAGGAGCAGCAGGAACATTCATCTCAGAAGAGTTTGTGAAACTCCATCAAATCACACGAAGAAAACTCAAAGAACCATTTCAAGTTACAACGGCAGATGGAACCCTCATAAAAGGAGGACCAATCACGCATTACTGCCTCCTAGTGGTCAAAATCGACGACCGAACCATGTATGGAAAATTCAACATCACCAAATTAGGAAGAAGAGATCAAATCCTTCTTGGAATCCCATGGTTACGAGCAATGAACCCATTATAGACTGGGCTGCTGAAACACTTATCCTTCCGCGGACAGAGAAATCGGATGAAATCGAAATCGATCTAGAATGGATCGGAAGAAAAATGGGTTGCCCCAACTCTTCAATCATCACACAGATGGCAACATTCCCGTCTTCCGAAACCGTTATCGCTTCTCCTATTGAGTTCCTGAAGACCCGGAACCAGAAGTACGCATGCCATGTACTACGGACCAACTCCACGCGTACAACTGCCACGAGCAGTGTCACCGATTCCTCGGCAGAGAAGCGTAAGAATGAATCTGAACCCGAGCATCGGGTCGGACAAGAACCTATTGAGCAACGGCCAATAGAAGAACAGAAGCAAGGGAAAAAGGAAAACGGAAGAAGAACTCCCAGGGCGAAGCACCAACGTACCAAAACTATCCAAGTTCTTCGTTCCCCGAAAACTCTTTCAGCTTCAATTGAAGAAATCCCCGATAAAGAAGAACCCGTGCCCTCGTTGATCCCAACTGAGGATGATGACCAATTTGACACCATGCACGACGTCTGGCATGCACCAGAAGTGCGCGAAATTTCCTCTTATGAACTAGGAGAAGGAGAATTTCTTGTGGAATATGATACCGACGGAATTAGCATGAGGATCATAGAAGAAGTATCCATGGATACACCCTTAACACGGGATGGAACTTCTCACCTTGAACAATCCTCTCCCTATTCTTCAATTCCACTTCCTCCTCCGAAATATAGCAACAAAGCTCAGGAATTCGCTACGGACGAGAAGGAAAAGAAAAAGAAATCCTTCGAAGAATTGGTCCCGGATTATTTGCACGACTTCGCAGACGTCTTTGCTAAAGACGGATTAAACAAACTACCCCCCGAACGCCCTGGTATCGATCATCGGATCGACACCAAACCCGGTTTTATTCCTCGTACGTCTAAGGTCTACCCGCTATCGGAAAAAAGAACGCGCTGCTGTCAAAACGTTTATCGATGAAAACGTTGCGAAAGGCTTGATCTCGGAATCAAAGTCACCTCAAGCTAGTGGCTTCTTCTTTGTGGGAAAGAAGAGCGGAGAACTGCGTCCCTGTCAAGATTACTGCTACATCAATGATTGGACAGTCAAAAACGCATACCCGCTCCCACTTCCTATTTCCCTTGTCGCACGCCTTCATGATGCACAGTTCTTTACGAAAATGGATATCCAGTCCGGTTATAACAACATTTGCATCCATCCTGACGACAGATGGAAAGCTGCTTTTACCACGGAATTTGGCCTCTTTGAACCAAACGTCATGTTCTTTGGCCTCTGCAATTCCCCAGCAACTTTTCAAGCATACATGAATCGCACCTTTCAAGAAGAAATCAATGAAGGATGGATGGTTATCTATATGGACGATATCCTGATTTTCTCTACGACAATGGCAGAACACCGTGAACGGACCAGATGAGTTTTGATGAAGATAAGAAAAGAACATCTGTTCTTGAAACCGGAGAAATGCACCTTCGATGCCGAAGAAGTGGAATACCTCGGAATGATAATTCGCCCCGGACAAGTTGCTATGGACACCGCCAAGACCAAGGGAATCTCCGAATGGCCAATCCCGAAATCTGTAAAAGATGTTCGGTCATTCCTCGGTTTTTGCAACTTCTACCGCACGTTCATTTCACATTATTCTGACATCGCCAGACCCCTTATTGATTTGACAAAGAAAGATAAGGCCTTTGAATGGTCAACCGAATGCATGGACACTTTCGAAGAATTGAAACAACGTTTTACTTCCCAACCGGTACTCCGTAACCCTGATCCTTCCCGACAATTTGCCATTGCTACCGACGCTTCGCTTGTAGCAACCGGCGGAGTTCTCCTGCAGACTGATGAGAATGGTGTTTATCACCCTTGTGCATACCTCTCACAATCTTTGAACCCCGCGGAATGCAATTACCAGATCTTTGATCGGGAACTCCTTGCCGTGATTCGGGCATTGAACGAATGGCGTCATTATCTCGAAGGAAACCCACACCCCGTCCTGGTATTCACCGACCATAAGAACCTTCTGTACTTTAGAAGTGCACAGAAGCTCACCCGTCGCCAAGCACGTTGGCAATTGATTTTGTCTATTTACGACATTGAACTGCATCACGTTGCAGGTGCTAAATTAGCAGTACCTGATGCACTATCCCGCCGACCTGATTATGACTCTGGTAAAGACGATAACGAGGACCAGACCCTCCTCCCTGACGCTCTATTCGTTCGTCTTATTGACACTGACTTGAAGGATGTGCTATCATCCTCTGACCCCCTCGACGACCCTGTTTTCAAAACGGCATCTGATGCCCTCGATGGCGTGTGCCTTCCCCCTATGAAGTCGGCACTCTCTGATTGGAAGATTGAGGAAAACGTCCTTTATTTTAAGAACCACGCCTATATTCCACCGGCGCATCGCTCCGATATCCTGAAAAGGTATCATGATCATCCTACCGCGGGTCACCCTGGTAGATTCAAAACAGAAGAACTCGTAAAAAGGGAAGCCTGGTGGCCCGCCATGGGCTCCTATATTCGGAAATACGTTGAGGGTTGCGCTCTTTGTCAGCAGATGAAAGCGGATACACATCCTGTTCGACCCCCGCTTACACCCATCCCCTCGTCGGCCGTTCGTCCGTTCTCTCAACTCTCTGTCGACCTTATTACTGACCTCCCCGTTTCTGGAGGCTTTGATAGTATCATGGTTGTGGTAGACCATGGCCTTACGAAGGGGGTAATTATTATCCCTTGCTTGAAAACCATCACTTCAGAAGGCATGGCTAAGCTATTTTTAAAACATGTTTACCGACGATTTGGACTCCATGACAAAGTCATCTCGGATCGAGGACCGCAATTCCTATCTCGCTTCTCAAAGGAACTTGCCCGACTTCTTGACTACATCATCGCTCCATCTACGGCTTACCACCCACAGACTGATGGTCAAACTGAGAGGCTAAATCAAGAACTTGAAACGTACCTCCGCATCTACTGCCGAAACCACCCCGAAGATTGGGTAGAACACCTACCAATCGCCGAATTCGTCCACAACCACTGAAAACACGATGCAAGGAACGCATCACCCTTTTATCTGATGATGGGATATGAACCACGCGCTATCCCTCATCTTATCCCAGATTCATCAGTCCCTGCAGCAGAAGATCGAGTACGATCTCTGCAGAAGATAAGAGAAGAAGCAATCGCCTGCCATAACATTGCCATGCAGACAATGGCCAAACGATCCCGAGGAGATAAGTACACCCCATGGAAGATCGGAGATAAGGTTTGGCTATCCGCTGCTAATCTTAGACTTAAACTCCCATCGAGGAAATTGGCACCAAAATGATACGGACCTTTCCCGATCATCAATGTCTTATCGCCCATCACGTTCACACTCAAACTCCCTCCGCAGTGGAAGATCCACCCCACGTTCCATGCTTCTGTCTTATCATCCTATAGCGAAACAGATGTGCACGGCCCGAATTTCCCTGAACCCCCACCTGATATCATCGAAGAAGAAGAAGAATACGAAATAGAAGCAATTCTTTCTCACAAAGGAACCGGCACTCGCCGACGCTACCTTGTTTCCTGGAAAGGATATTCATCTGGAGATAACGAATGGCTCCCAGAAAAGAACTTGAAGAACTCCGCTCAAATATTGAAAGCTTATAAGAAGCTACACGCCCTCTGATTATCCTCCAGTCAAATCAACTCGCATCAAGCACCTGATTAACTACCTTTTCGAAATGTTCTTCATGCGCTTATTCTAATCTTGATGCCTTTACTGGCTTATACACTGCTGTCCAAGAGATCGGACAACTTACAAACAAAGTCGTCGAAACCATTCAACAGTCAGTCACTGAAACGAGAGCAGCTAGAAACCTAGTGGAAGAAGCTATCACCGATCTACAGCAGACGCAAAATGATCTTGCCTCTCCACGAACCCCATCTCCAATTCAACGACCAACTTCACCATCCCCTATTATAGTCTCTCATGACCACCCCGCATGGCTGTATGAACCATGCACAGAAGACCAGTTTGAGGCCGCTAAACTACTAGGTATCTCTGCCACTGAGTTGGTAACACTAGGTCCTCGACTCCGCGACCTTCATATACACCCTCCTATGTCTATCCCATCGTCATTCGGTCCTATGGATCCCATATCACCGGTCTTAGTAAAAGACTTCGGTATTACATCTCCCTCTTCATCCACTGAACTCCTTCCGGCTGCCGAACGAGAAGTCACCCCAGACCTCCCCACATCGGCATACACGTTATCCACCGCCCAACAAGCACAGCTTAAGCGAGCCAATACTCTTGCCTTAAAATGTATGAGGAAGAATAAAGGGAAGAAGCGCGCAAGATCCACCAGTCCCACACCCATTATCTCTCCATCTCCTTTGCGCGCAGTTCATTCCAACCCCGATGAAAATATGAAGTGCCGAATCTGTGGCTTACTAGGACATCGTCAAAAGAATTGTGCAGAATATCAGTGCAGAATTTGCAGGTATTGGTCGCCGACACATTTGTCTCTCTACTGTCCCCACCGTGTTGGGCCCCCTCCATTCGAGTTAACTTGGAAGGATGAGGGATTTTATGACGCACTTCGCACCTGGGAGAAACAACTTGACGATGAACGTATTCAGAGAGAAAAGAAGAAGGATTCTAAGCGTCGCGCTGGTCTTGAAGAAGCCAAGTATATGATGAGTGGGTCGTTTGCTGATGAAGACTACGAGTTTAGCGATGACCCCATTTACTATGCGAATCAAAGTGAGTAAAGTCGGTGACTTTACGTGTAAAAAGGGGGTAATGTTACAATCGTACGTGCCCCTATTCATTTTCTTACCTTATTTACCGTATGTATTACATAACATGACTCTGACTCATATGCTCAACGCATCTGTACTATAGTTGCCTTCCTCCTTTGGATACGCACATACATTCTCACACCCTTCTTGGTCTGTGTGCACATATTGGCCTATTTAAGCACAGTGTACTTATAGTAGATTCCCTACTTTAATCTTACTGGGTTTTACCTGGAATCTCCTTCGCTTAGGTCTCCAACCTAAGTCGTCTTGAATCGTCTCTAAGTCTAAGCACTCCTTAGCCTTAGTCTCTATTCTCGCAGATACCTCTTAGACTTGTCTTTGAGGCTGAACCCTTGATCGTACTCGGAACGCGTTCCTTGTACTTTCACCTTGTCCTCTTCTGGACATTGTAAGAACTCCCAGCAGACCGCCTGTGTCTTCTCACTGTCGCTGGTGATGCCACCCCAGTTTGTAACAGATATGGTTGGATCTGAGATTAGAAGTATGGTATATGACACAAGGACATGGAAGGACATCGGTTTGTGGAACGAGGTGTGGCAGTCGGTATGGTGTGCGGTAAGCGTGGGATGCTGCTGGTACTGCTGAATGGGGTAAGATGGCCATGGACAAGTGGTAACTCCTGTAGACATGAGACAAGTGTCAAAATATGGGGTTTTAAGCCCAGCGCCAATATGTTTGTTACACCGGGATATGAGCCTATGTCAAAGAATATGTCAGATCCTGCACATCCTGCGCCCAAGCCAAAGTTCGAGACATAAACCCTATGGATTACTCAAGCAACTCCCCATCCCAGAGAAACCTTGGAATTCCATCTCTATGGATTTCATTGAGTGACTTCTGGACTCATACGGCTATACAGCCATCCTCGTCATCATAGATCGCCTATCCAAGCAAGCCATATTCATCCCGACCCATGACACCATTACTTCTCCGGATCTCGCCTGCCTATTTCTCCTCCATGTATTCTCCAAGCATGGTGTTCCATCTCATGTAACCTCAGATTGAGGAACAGAGTTCATATCCCACTTCTTCCGTTCCTTAGGAAAGGCATTAGACATGGTCCTACACTTCACATCCGGATATCATCTGGAAGGGGATGGACAAACAGAACATGCCAACCAAATGCTGGAACAGTACCTCCAGATCTACTGCAACTATCAGCAGGACAACTTGTCTGAGCTACTGCCCCTCGCAGAGTTTGCATACAATAACGGTCCGAGTGCCACTACCGGAGTTTCACCTTTCTTCGCCAATAAAGGTTATCATCCGAACATTTCCATTCATCCGGAACACAACTTATCCTCCATCCGTGCCCAGGAATATGCCCTAGATTTTAATGAACTTCACCATCTTCGAGTAGAGATGTCCGAAGCCCAGAAATGCTATCAAGGACTGCAAATGCTAAAAGACAACCCGCTCCATATTTCTGGATTGGAGAACAAGTCTTTGTCAAAGCCAAGTACTTCTGTTCCACTTGTCTGTTGAAGAAACTTTCGGAAAAGAATTTAGGTCCGTTTGAAATCATATCCCATCCGGGCAGTCATTCCTTCACCATCTGACTTCCGGATTCCATGCGTTCCATGCACCCTGTATTCCATGTTTCGCAGTTAGAGCCAGCAGTCCCGAACACCATCCCTAATCGCATTCAACCTCCTCCACCTCCAGTCGAAGTTGATGGAGAACCAGAGTATGAGATATCCAAAATCCTGGACTCCAAACTGGACTGTCGTAGACACCAGTGCCAACTCCTATATCTCATCTGTTGGTCCGGATATGAAGCAATGGATGAAGAAACATCCTGGTTGTTTGCCACGGAACTCAGAAATGCATCAGATCTCATAGTGGATTTCCACTCAGCATATCCAGACAAACCTGGTCCTATTGCTTGAAAAGTACATAATGAAATACAAGTACATTGAGGGCAGTAATGGAAATCCGGATCTGGACTAAGCATCAGTCTCCATCTCACCTCCAGCACCCCCAGTCTCATCCGCCATCTTCTCTCCAGTTCCATCTGCCACCTCTTCCCAATCTCTTCACCAGCGCCATCCTTGTCAGATCCGGCAGGAACAGAAAGTCTAAATCCGTTCTGGATCTCCTCAATGAGCAGGGCCTGGAACTCCCTCTGTTGCTGGAGGAAGGCCTCCATGGTAGAGCTCATCCACTCCATGGCAATCTGACTCCCTTCCACTGCCGCAATACCATCCTGAAGGAGTCCATTGGTCCGCGCCAGTTCCGCAATGATCCCATTAGCAGCGGCCACCCAAGCCTGGTCATCATACTCGACGACATCCTCATCTGTACCTTCATAGTCACTGGATTGGAGAAGACATCCGCATCCGCCACATCCGGAGTAGGACTCCTCTGACGGCGCTTGCCTTTGCCCTTTGGAGACGGAGTACCAGCAGGATGCTGCCTCTTCTGGCCCTTGGGCCCCTTGATGAATCCGGGCCTCCCAGGACAAGCAGCCTTGTCCTTCGCAAACATCACAGGACTTAATCTACAAAACGTCGAAATCAGCGGATCTGAAGGTTTTTGGATGACTCACCAAGGGATTCTTCTCAGCATCACCCCACTGACACATCCGGTCCTTAGTGATGCAATGGGAACAGTACCCATCCTTTGCTCCAGACGCAGGAGCAGCCTTGGCCTTGCCAATCCATTACGATCCAGATCTGGAAGAGTCCATATCACTCACCCGAGCCTCAATCAGAGCCCTCGCCTCTTTTCCTCCATTTCCCTCCAGATCTCTGCCAACTCTATCTGCTTCAACTCCTCCTGCCTTTTCCGCTCCTCTACCTCTTTCTACTTCCATTCCACCTTGGCTTCTGCTGCAGCCTTAGCAGCAGCCAGTTGCTGCTCCAGACATGTTTTAGAACAAGCTTTGTTAACAAGGATATGAAGTGGGGGTAGGAATCACTTCAGACGTCTGGCATCTGTATATCTGTTGGATTACAGACTCAGCACTACAACCATCAAACTTCTCCATCGTCCCGCATTAATCTTGTCCAATCCGGATCAACGCTTCTTGTGCCTCAGGGGTTCGGCCCTAAGGGGGGGATACTGTCATATACCATACTTCTGATCCCAGATCCGATCATATCCGATCATATCTGATCATATCCGATTGATTCTATTTCCATCCAGTCCATAGATCCTGTCCAGATTGCAAATCCAAATGTGCCCACTTCTCGCACTCTAACTCCCTTGTGGATATCTGCGTCTATCTCCTTTCGTCATTCCTCCTGTTTCCGGTATCCTGGCTGTGTATATTTCCATCCTGTGTCACTGATCTGTTACCTGTGTTTCATTTCCAATTCGTGCTTACTGATCCGCTGTGCATTAACTAATAGACTTCCGTTATACTTCGTACATAGCCCTCGGTCCCGGACTCGTTGATTATCCATACTAGATACTTACAGTATATAACCACTTGTAGATCTCTGTAGAACCTTAGTTCGAATATCATCTTAGATTCTGCTCATTCTGCTTCCTCTGGACTTAAGTCACTTTTTACTCTAAGTCATCTTCTGAGACTTGGGATTGATTCCTTTAGTCTATATCTCCAACTCTATCTTCGGATAGTCTACCTCTGTTAGTTTCTAGTTAGGAACTCATTCTGAAGCTAGCCTTAATCCTCTTCCATCCCTATGCTCCAGATAACCTTCAGCCGTATCATATCCAATACCTTCAGACATCCAGATCCCCACGCAACTGCTTCCGGATCTTCGGACGAATACCTACTCCCTGAAATAAGGGGCATTACTCGGGAAAGGGGCACAGTGCATGAACTGAGGCCAAAGCCCTTCAGATCTTTCACCCTTTGAGTACGGTCTTAACAGTGTGGATCAATATGTGTCTATTGCCTCACATTGTTCTGAGTCCCGAGTCGTGAGTACCGGGTGCTGGGCGCTGGGGTTCAGGGTTTAGCACTGACAATATGTTGATCAATATCTCTCACATTATGAGTACCAAGTCCCAAGTCCCGAGTGCCGGGTGCTGGAGTTCGGGGAACACATGTGAATCAATATGTTTGTATTGCCTCACATTGTTCTAAGTCCTGGGTGCCGGGGTTCGGGGTTCAGTGTTAAAATCTGTGCATCGAGATCTTTCACATTGTTATGAGTCCCATGTCCTGATCCACGAGTGCTGGGTGCCAGAGTTCAGGGTTCAGCAATCAACATGTGTGAATCAATATCTTTGTATTGCCTCACAATGTTCTAAGTCCCGGGTACCAAGTCCCAGGTGCCAGGGGTTGGGGATCAGCACTTAAAATATATAGATTGATATCTTTCACATGGTGATGAGTCCTGAGTCCCGGGTGCCGGGGTTCGGGGTTCGGAATTTAAGATATATGGATTGATATGTTTCACATTGTTACCCGGCACCCAGCACAAGGTGACTCGACAGGTAGGTTTCAAATTCTTTACATTGTGTGTTGTGTTTCAGGTGGCTGGATATCCGGAATTTGCGAAATATCCATTTTGAATCTCCAGTGTCCAGTTCTGGATTGCTGGATTTGGCATCCAGCACTGACATTCATTCAAACAATTTATATACATCTATCAACATGCAATTATGTAGCCATTTCAACCTCATCACCAGAGGGCTCAACCTTCACCTCAACATCCATATCATCAGAATTATATTCTGGGACAAGGTTGCCCGGATCATCCAGGTCCACAATTTTGCCAGACGTTTGTGAACCCCCAGGCTGAATCTGGCTGAGCTCACATATGAGACCCTCAATGACAGATGCATCCTGGACTTTCAGAGACAGAGGTTCCATCCCTGCCATATCCAAGTCAATGAGGGGAGCAAGTGCAGATGGGAGGGGTGAGATGGACAGGGGGACAGATTGATCAAGCAAAAAGGTTGCATTGACAGGAGAGTTGGGAAGTGGAAATGAAGGGTGCTGGTCGATGACTTTGCATTGAAGGCCCTCATGGAGGCGTTGCAGGGTATAATCTTACCATCCTGCTCTGCCACACAAGCCTCAAGAAGAGCAATTTGAGCGGCACCATCCCAAATCATAATTGCCATGGAATGGAGATCTGGCATGGGCACATTGAGTGCTGGATGAGGCACTATGGCACTCGAAGACAGAATAGCTAAGTGAAAGATAAGATCAGATGGTCATAGAAAATTGGGGTGACTCACTAGCTGGTGCAGGTGCAGGTGTCTTGGCGGCAGTGATTGTCTTGCTGCGCCCACAGGACTGTGCCTTATGGTAGATCTTTGGTGATGGTTCGATTTGCCGTTATGCCGTGCACATTTTTCACACACCGCTATATTTATCGTTGTATATCTTATATTTGTCATTGTATATCCTAGAGTAACAATTCTGATATGGTCACAGGTGACTGTCCAATTGATTGTCGGCAACTCTAATCAATTTGATGCCAGGCATAACTGCACTGGGATCCTCGTCCATAGTACGTGTCTCAGGAGTCAGCTGAGTGGCTCCTTCAAACCCACAGATGAAGTCTTGTCTATGTTTAAAGGTGTGTAAAACTTTTTCTCTGAGTCATTGCTCTTGTTATATTGTTTTCTCTAGACAGATGCCAAACACACTTGGACACAATGGTTGAGTTCCTGCTTGTGAGTAGTGGTATATATGTGCTTGTACCTCACTTATATCATATCTCATTCAACAGCTCCTGATGCCCTCATCAGACTGATCATCGAGGACTTTCTTTGTTGCAAAAGGGTACAGTAACAGTGAGATTGTAACTTGGCTGCGTCAGTACTATGATACTGACACATATAATGTCTCGTGAGTTTTTTCCGCACTTGAAAGCACACTTCAAGTTTACACATCTTCCCTGTCATAGGATTGACCTCCTGAAAAAATGGCGTTCTCAGTGGGGACTGAAATCCGCACGCAGACAAGCTCACACCATCACAAGCATAGGACCAGAAATTGAGCGTGTATGAGCACGCTTCCCAAAGCAGGGTTCACATGATATGAAACTTACCCTCATGCATAGACAACTACAGATGAGTCCAAACAAGGCTATGTGAGTCTAAATGAGCATATGCAAGCACAGACAAGTCCAGATGAGTCCATGCAAGTCCAAATGAGCATAGGCAAGCACTGTTACGAACTGGGGTGGTGTCACCAGCGACAGTGAAAAGACACAGATGGTCTGCTGGGAAGTTCTACAATGTCCAGAAGAGGACAAGGTGAAAGTACAAGGAACACATTTCGAGTACTATCAAGGGTTCAGCCTCTAAGACAAGTCTAAGAGGTTCTACGAGAATAGAGACTAAGGCTAAGGAGTGCTTAGACTTAGAGACGATTCAAGATGACTAAAGATTGGAGATCTTTAGCGAAGAGGAATCCAGGTAAAACCCAGTAAGATTAAAGTAAGGAATCTACTACAAGTACACTGTGCTTATATAGGTACATATGTGTGCACAGACCAGGTAATCGTGAGAATATAAGTGCGTATCCTGATAAGGAAGGCATGTATCATACAAGTGTGTTGAAATGCATGAGTCAGAGATAAGAGCACATGTTTAGCGTACGCGTATGCTAAACTGGCTGAGTCCAAGAAAGGAGTCATGGGGAGTCATGACATCACATGATATGATGTATCATGCAATCATGTGATGTCTGATGGAAGTGGAAGTGGAAGTGTCTGAGCAATAAGCTCCATATCACGTGATATACGAGAATAGAAAGGAAAATGAATAGGGGCACATACGACTGTAACAAGCACAGACAAATGCATGCAAGTCCAGGCTGGTCCAAATGAGTGCAGGCAAGCACAGACAAATGCAGGCAACATGCAAGTCCAGGCAGGTCCAAATGAGTGCAGGCAAGCACAAACAAATATAGGCAAGTCCAAATGCAGAAAAATCCAGGCAAATCCAGACAAGCAATGGAGTGTGGTTGGCTTCTTGCAGACTGTCTGAGCTGAAGTAAGATTCTGTGTTGTGTAGTGAGTGGTGTGTGCGCTCAAAGCCTATGTGTGGTACTAACGAAAATTGCCTGGTAATTTGTCGAGAATTATATCATCGAATTGATTAACATAGATGTTGAGAAGGGAGAGGAAGGCACAATAAAGACAGGTGTCAGCATCTTCAATAATTTCTTGCAGGAAGAGGAAGTCAATGGTCTCATGAATGTTTGTGGTGGCTGCTATGAGTGTGAGATCTTGTTGATTTCCAGAGCAGTCTTCACCAATGTGATCAATGAATGCAGTGAATTGAGGGTCTCTCACACTGCGAATTGCTGTGTTGAGTGGCAATAAGCATATGTTTTCCCATAGTTCCTCCAAATCAAGGTCAGAGAAAGGATCTCACCATTCTTCAAATTGCAGGGGGGGCTGATTGGGATTGTCAGGAGGAGGAGTGGTGTCTCATGGTCCAGTGCAGTTAAGCCTGGCATTGAATCGATTAGAGTTGCCGACAATTGATCGGAACAGTCACCTGTGACCATATCAGAATTGTTACTCTAGGATATACAATGACAAATATAAGATACACAACAATAAATATAGCGGTGTGTGAAAAATGTGCATGGCATAACGGCAAATCAAACTGTCACCAAAGATCCACCATAGTGCCTTGGGTGTGGTCACAGCAGGGACAGCCAGAGTGCCGGAGGGGCCACAAGATTGACTTTGAGTTCGGGCTTTGGACTGCAAGGCATCCAGAGCATTGGAGGGAGCTCTGGAAGGTGTCCTGGAGCGCATCTGCCAGGTGGTAGACTTCCCTCGAATACATTTGGGCAGGGATCCCATTGATGCTGGGACACATTTGATCTTCTTGGTGGTGCAGCAGATGCACGACAAACATGGGGCATGGGTCCTCCTGTCCAACCGAGTGGCACAGAGCCAATTCTCCTGGGTGCAATAATGGCAGGGGTTGTTCTGTGGGTTCCATTAGTTGATGGACTCATTGGAATTCATTAGAGTACTCACTGGGCTGGTGAAATGAAGAAACTAGCGCTGGCCTAAGTATAAGCGCAGCGTTAATCCTACTAAAGGCGCGAGTGAGATGTTTGACCCAAGAGGACTGCAAATAGAAGCAATTCCTTCTAAGTTAGCATGAAGGAAACAATGAAGTACTAATATGGCAATGAGGATTCCAATTTCCGAGGTTAGCGGTATATCGGCAGTACTAGCGCGGTGTCAGCGGTACACGCGTGGTAACAATAGCTGCAACAGTTAGCTAGTGAGAGCAGGAATGAAGTTACTTGGGCGAGATGAAAATGTTATAACTACTGGCGGTGTGGTAGCAGTAGCGGCAACTTCTGTATGAGCGGGAATGCAGATGAGAGAGAAAATGACCCAGCGAGATCACTGGCCACAGTCCGTTTATGAGTAGTGAAGTTGAAAGTCACGTGGTACTTCGAGCGGTAAAGTTACCGGCAGTTAAATCAATGAGCAAAGTTCGAATGGAGAAGAGTTCAAATGCAAATAGATTGTGACTAGCGAGTGTTTCTGATACTAAGTCCTAGTGAAGGGATGTAATGGGAAGTAAAAGTAACGGTATGTATGTTCAGTCCTTTTTAACATATGCAAGCGCATATGAGATAGCTATGCAAGTCCGGTAGCGAGAAAGAAAATAAACAGGGTACTTAATTATGAGGCGCACAGCATGTAGCAGCCCCTTGAGATGTAAGGTAAACCCTGCCGTAGGTTTAGTAATGGCAGAAGCGAGGTAACTACGCACCAATGGATTCTAGATGGAATAGGACGGGACATGAGGGCATCGGCGCGAGGATCCGGTAAGGGTTCGCGGAAGAAGGACAGTTTCGCCTTAGCAGAGCAAAAAGGCTATTTCATCGCTATAAGGAAATCCTTCGGTTGCCACTGCAGACATTAACAAGATGCTTGTCAAAAACGGGGTTTTGATGGTCAGCGTGACTTTTCTTGCTACATCTGCTGGGCACTTTGAATATTGACCATCCCCGGTCAAACATACCGTATGTAAGACTTAGCATTCCTGCGACATGCAAGCATGTGGCATGATGCATGGTATGCGGAGTGTACGAAGCGTGATTGGCGGTGAACTCGTGGTATCGTGGGAAGGGGATAATGATGAACATGAGGTGTGTTATGCGGCGGTTACGAGTGAGGAGCTGCTATAAATGACTGGCGTACCCGTGATGACTTGCTTGTCTTTGCTACAGCATGTCTCTCTTCGACCTTGGTTCTGACCTTTGCCCTGAGGCCGTTGCCTTGGTTGACGTCCAATCCAGATACTTCGGTAGTAAGTTCTGCACAGGTCAAACTTCTAACCTTGTTAACTTGTTCATAGAGCGTAAGGCCAAGTCTGCAGCAAAGACGCCGCCTACTGCCGGTAATAGCAGTAGTGGTAAGGCTGGTAGTGAAGTTACCACTGGTGGTCCGCCTGAAGCAGCAATAGAGCTGACAGAAGGGGAGGAGATGGATATGGGAGAAGTCGCTAGGCAGGTTGCTGAGGACTCTGATGTAGAGGATGAAGTGGAATTCCAGTGGCAGCTGGATGAGCTGCGCGGTATGTGCAGATGCAAGGCCTGATGAAGGAGATGGCCGCTAGCATGAAGTATCTTCATGGCTATCTGGACCGCTGTAAAGATACAACCTAGCTTGGGCTGTAGATAAACCACTGCCTAAACTAGTATGTTAGTCTTGTGCTCCGTCTAGTCTGCTTCACTTGTAAGAACAAGAGTGTTTGACCCTAAAGGGGGATGCCTATTTAGTATGGTCAAGTCCGAGTCTAACTTATTTGCGAAACAAGCGTCCGAGTCAGCAGTAAGTTGCCACGGTCAGCGATGATACCGCCGGAACTAGCGTCGTGCGTTGCGGTGCTACCATCATCGAGATAAAGTCAGTAACAGTTGCATCTAGCGAGCAATGTCGAGCGGTGGTCTCAGCGGTAGCGGTAAGGTTGCGAGCGGTGCAAAGAAACAGTAAAGAAGTCCACGGTACTTTCAGCGGTAAAGTAGCAGAGCGTGAGAAGTTCAGTCAAAAGTAACAATCAAAAGTCCAGCGGTATGCCGGCGGTAATGGAGAACGAGCGTGATGTATTTAACGAGTGATAAGGGAACTTTAAAGACTATGTCCACTACTGGTTTGATCCAGAGCTAGACAATAATCCTGACCTATAGTATGTGTGATGGTGTAAAATCAGGTACTTTATCGTGTGGGGTGTGCGGTGCTTATATCCTAATTCGTATGTACTCGGAATACTCTAGGCGAGATCAGTAGTGCTGGAGTGTAGTAACCGCCGTAAGTAAACATAGTGCGAGGCGCTGCGGCACAAGGCAACATGTAATAAGGCTTGCCGTGGAATCAGTGATAATGAACAGGAAACAAACTACGCACCAAATGGAGCTATGCGGATGCAGCAAGGACATGGAAGGACATCAGTTCATGGAACGAGGTGCGGTAGTCGGTACGGTGTGCGGTAAGTATGGGATGCCGCCGGTACTGCTAAAGGGGTAAGAAGGCCATGGACTAGTGGTAACTCCTGTAGACGTGAGACGAGTGTCAAAATATGGGGTTTTAAGCCCAGCACCAATATGTTCATTACACCGCATCAAGAAGGCGCGCAGTGATTGAGTACTTAGCATGTCTCTTCCTTCGTACCATATACTTGTATACTGTAACGCGTGCATACGGGTCTATCTCCTGTGGTTGTACTGCCAGTAAGGCAAAGTGAGTTGGCGGTCCGGTCCAAATGTCCCATGTCCATGTCCAAATTCCAGTACTAGTCCATTGAGTGCCTGTGTGATATAATAAAGGTAAATGAGCACTCGCATAAGATGAGACTAGAGTGAAAGTACGGCCAAAATTGTGAGTTGCCGCTCATCTTGTCTTCATCGTTGTGCTTCCTTCTTCTATTCCTGCGTGATACTGCTGCGTGCATGATGTCCTTGGTTCTATGAAATGTGCGTGGTGCGCTGCCTCTGCAGTAGAAGGAATTATGTACGGTAATGATTGGTGCGCGGTATTAGTCCATTCTTTGCGGTCCATTGCGGTATTATCTTTGATATAAGAGTCTGTGCACTGTTAGTGTGTAGCATAGGTAAGTGAGATCTAGAGAGCAGAAACTTTGATAAGAGAAACTGAGACACTGGACGAAACCCGGGGTAAAATTGATACTATCGTACTGGGCGGTATTTGTTTTTGTGTTTTTTTTTTGGGAGTGCATGGTATTAGAGAGCAACAGTATGATAATAAGTGTTGGTAGTAGCAGTATGGGATAGGTGGGGTTAATCAGCATGAGTCCAATGCTTCTTTGTCTAGACCAGTGATGCTAGTAACTGAAAGTTTAGTATTGGTACACGGGTGATAAGGGATCAAGCGGAACACTGCATAATGCAGTTTGAATATGCTGCCATCTAGCTCGGCTAGCCAGTATGAGCCGCCGTTGGTACGACGCACAACTACCATTGGACCGAGGTACCACAGCTTCATCTTTCAACTCAGCTCGTACTTGATCTTGGAATTACGCACTAAGACTAACGTGCCTGGAGCAAAGTTATAGTCTTTGATAGTAGCGCTGTACTGAATTGAGCCCAGCCTTGGTGACTTTGTCTCTGATGCCGCGGATATCTTCTTGGTGCTTCTGTAACTGCCACGCATGGTAAGCGATGAGATTGGTAGTGGAGAACGTCTCTTGGCCAGGTAGGTCTACTAAAAATGTACTTTCAGCGAGATCAAATGGAAAGATTGGCTCAATGCCATGAACCATAAAATATGGTGATAGCCCAGTGTCATGATGAATGGTAACATGCTCAGCCCAGAACATGGTATGAATGGTCTGGTACCAGCAGGACTCGTCCCCCTCGCAACTTTTCATGATGGCCTCCTGGACATCGTAATGATGCCGCTCGACAATGCCATTGGCTTGTGAGTTGTAAGGAGAGATGCGGATTGGGTGAATCCCATAGTGGTTAGCTAACTCTTCTACCGCTGCAATGAAAGCTGGCCTGTTGTCAGTAACGATCTCAGTGATAGGTCCCCACCAACACAAAAGCTCCTCGAAAATGAAGGTGCTAAGGGTCCTGGTGTTTTCCTTGCATAGCATATGCCATTCTGGGTAGCCAGTAAGAGCACAGCACACTTGAACTAAGTGATTGAATCCGCCGGCTTTCAGCATCATCATAGTGTCAAGGTGTGCGTGCCTAAAGATACCGCCAGGTACAGGGACGGTTGGCGGTATGTGCAAGCAGCAAGTCTGCCTAATCTGGCACTCGTGACAAGTCCTGTTGTACCATTTGATATCGTCAATAATATATGGCCACCAAAAATGCAAAAGAAGTCTAGCGCGAGTCGCGAATACTCCCTTATGACCTAAGGCGTCGTGCGCTTCCTTAAGAATACGCAAGTGCTTAGCCACCGGTACGACTAGCTGATGCTTGCCGAGCGATTGCCGCCGGAAGAGGCTATCCCCCAACAGGAAGTACCGAACGAGTGTCCCGACAAAGGAGCCCCTTCAGTGACAAACTCCATACTATACAGGTCACCCGACCCACATAATATCCCATCAAAGATGGGCCAGCGGATGATGGGCCGAGGTTATGTATATCCTCGATGTTGATGGATGGGCCGGGGAGAATATTATTTCCGATGGAGACGGGTGGGCTGAGAGACTTGTATTTTCAGGAGAGATGGGTAGGCCGAGGGAAACATGATTTCTGATGTTGACGGATGGGCCAGGGGGATATCATCACTGACAGAGATGGGTGGGCCCATCTGGGTAGTATGTAGAGTAGGATATTATAGACAGCTGGGCTGAAGAGAGATGCAAGGCAAATATTATTGCATAGATGGGTGGGCCGAGGTAAGAGAATATTACATATACGGGTGGGCCGAGGTAAAATATATTACATATACGGGTGGGCCAATGTGGGGGAATTTTACATAGACGGGTGGGCTGAGGGTGCAGTAAAATATTTATTGCATAGACAGGTGGGCTGACATGGGGGAATTTTACATAGACAGGTGGGCTGAGGTAAAATATATTACATATATGGGTGGGCATAGATATGTATCATAAAGATGTACAGCTGATGTAGCCACCAGAGAATCAAACACATAGGATACATGCACCCTATGAGTGCATATACCTACCATCGACCACCAAAATCTAAACCCTGAAGCACGAAAACCTGAATTCACCATGTCTGACATTCATTGATAATTGAGGTGCCGGGTGCCGGGTGCCAAGTCCTGAAACCAGGAACTCAAAACTGGAGATTCAAACTAGATATTTCCTGAATTCCGGATACCCGGACACCCAAAACACAACACACAAGGTGAAAGATTTAAAGTCCATGTGTCGAGTCATCTGGTGCCGAGTGCCGGGTGCAGGTGCAGAGTACCGAAATCAGAAACTAGAAACTTGAGATTCGAGATTCAAGACAAAACAGACATCTACCAAAAATGTGTGGATCAAAGTTTTGTTGTTGCCTGACATGTGTCTGAGTCCCGAGGACCGAACCCCGAAATTGTGGACTACCGGATTTTGGGATTCAGGGTTCGGCACTCAAGATTCGAGATTTGAGACGAAAAAGATATCTACCAAAAATGTGTGGATCAAAGTCATTTTATTGCCTAACATTTTTTTTGGTCTCAAGTGCAGAAGCCCGAATACCGAACCCCGAACCCCTAAATAGTAGACTACTGGAGTTCAGAGTTCAGGGTTCGGCACTTAGAATGTGTGGATCAATAGGTGTCTATTTCCTCACATTGTTCTGAATCCCAAGTTGCAAGTGCTGGGTGCCGGGGTTCAGGGTTCAGCACTGACAATATGTTGATCAATATCTTTCACATTATGAGTACCAAGTCCCGAGTCCCGAGTGCCGGGTGCCAGAGTTCGGGGTTCGGCACTCAACATGTGTAAATCAATATCTTTGTATTGCCTCACATTGTTCTAACTCCCAGGTGCCAGAGAGTGCCGGGTGCCAGAGTTCGGGGTTCAGCACATAAAATATGTGGATTGATATCTTTCACATTGTTATGAGTCCTGAATCCCAATCCCCGAGTGCCAGGTGCTGGAGTTCGGGGTTCGGCACTCAACATGTGTAAATCAATATCTGTGTATTGCCTCACATTGTTCTAACTCCCGGGTGCCGGAGTTCGGGGTTCAGCACATAAAATATGTGGATCAATATCTTTCACATTGTTATGAGTCCTGAATCCTGATCCCTGAGTGCCGGGTGCCGGAGTTTGGGGTTCGGCACTCAACATGTGTAAATCAATATCTTTGTATTGCCTCACATTGTTCTAACTCCTGGGTGCCGGAGTTCAGGGTTCGGCACTCAACATGTGTAAATCAATATCTTTGGATTGCCTCACATTATTCTAACTCCCAGGTGCTGGGGTTTGGGGTTTGGTGTTAAAATATGTGGATCAATATCTTTCACATTGTTATGAGGCCTGAGTCCCGATTCCCGACTGCCGGGTGCCGGAGTTCAGGGTTTGGTGTCAAAATATGTGCATCGATATCTTTCACATTGTTATGAGTCCCAAGGCCCGAGTCCTGAGTGCCGGGTGCCAGAGTTCGGGGTTCGGCACTCAATACATGTGAATCAATATCTCTGTATTGCCTCACATTGTTCTAAGTCCCGGGTACCGAGTCCCAGGTGCCAGGGGTTGGGGTTTGGCACTTAAAATATGTAGATCGATATTTTTCACATGGTGATGAGTCCCGAGTCCTGGGTGCCGGTGTTCGGGGTTTGGCACTTAAGATGTATGAATTGATATGTTTCACATTGTTACCCAGCACCCAGCACAAGGTGACTCAACAGATAGGTTTCAAATTCTTTACATTTTGTGTCGAGTCCTGAGTGCCAGGTGCCGGGGTTCAGGGTTCGGCACTCAAAATGTGTGAATCAATGTGAGGCAATAAAAAGCCTTTGACCCACACATTTTTAGTGCTGAACCCCGAACTCTGACATCTGGTAGTCCACAATTTCGGGGTTTGGCACTCGTGATTCTGCACTTGGGACTCAGAAACATATGAGACAATAAAAGGAATTTGATCCACACATTTAAAACTTGAAACTCACAAAATGTATATCATGTAAATTTTCTATTTCCTTACACAGTTCACCAAGTGTCAAGTACCAAGACCTGAGACCCGAATCCTGAATTCCTGGCAATGTACCAAGTGCCAAGTGCTGAGTGCCAAAACCCAAAACTTGAAACTTGAAACACAACACTTGAAACTCGCAAAAATCTGTATCATGTAAAATTTCTATTTCCTTACACAATTCACCGAGTGTTGAGTACCAAGACCCAAGACCTGAATCCTGAATGTAGGGTTGGCAGGCCAGCTGCGGAGGTTCGGAGGTCCGGAGATATGGAGATCAGGGCCAGAGATCATAGTGGAGATGGGGTGTGAAATACGGTATGTGACAGAAACTCGCAAAAATGTATATCATGTAAATTTCTATTTCCTTACACAGTTCACCAATTGTCAAGTAACAAGACCTGAGACCCAAATCCTGAATTCCTGGCAATGTATGAAGTGCTGAGTGCTGAGTGCCGAAGCCCGAGACCCAAAACTTGAAATTTCAAAACTCACAAACATCTGTATCATGTACAATTTCTATTTCCTTACACAGTTCACCGAGTGTTGAGTACCAATACCCGAGAGCTGAATCCCAAATTTAGGGTTGGCAGGCTAGCTGCGGAGGTCTGGAGGTCCGGAATATGGAGATCAGGGCCAGAGATCATAGTGGAGATGGGGTGTGAAATACGGTATGTGACAGAAACTTGCAAAAATGTATATCATGTAAAATTTTATTTCCTTACACAGTTCATCGAGTGTTGAGTAGCAAGACCCGAGACCCAAATTCTTGGCAATGTAGCAAGTGCCTCGTGCCAAAGCCCAAAACCAAAACTTGAAGCTTGAAACTCAAAACTTGCAAAAATCTGTATCATGTAAAATTTCTATTTCCTTACACAGTTCACTGAGTGTTGAGTACCAAGCGCGAGACCCAAATTCCTGGCAATGTAGCAAGTGCCGAGTGCCAAAGCCCAAAACTTGAAACTTGAAACTCAAAACTCGCAAACATCTGTATCATGTAAAATTTCTATTTCCTTACACAGTTCACCGAGTGTCAAGTACCGATACCAGAAACCCAAAACCCAAACCCCTGGTATACACAACATGTATGCCAGGGTTTTGGGTTTTGGGTCTTGGTACTCGACACTTGGTGAACTGTGTAAGGAATAGAAATTTTACATGATATACATTTCTGTGAGTGTCTGTCACATACCGTATTTCACACCCCATCTCCACTATGATCTCTGGCCCTGATCTCCATATCTTCGGACCTCTGGACCTCCGCAGCTAGCCTGCCAACTCTACCCTGCACCTGGTCCACTCCAAGCACAGTCATACCCACCACTATTTCCGGACTTTCCCTCCAGTGGCATTCTGGATGTACCTTCACTATGTGTCCTGGTCCAATTCCCATTCCTATCCGGATTCCATTCCTCTGGATCTCCCTGCATTCTTCTCCAGACATATTCCAACACCACATGCATTATATTTTAGTGTATGTCCGTGTCTCCAGCTCTCAGTCACCTCTGTCTCTGTCTTGATAATCTCTTTCGTACATATCCCATCTCTGAGTTCATTTAGTTATGTTCCGTTGTACTTAGTAGTATGTTTCCGCATGGTTCATACATAGCCTTGGATTATGCTTATCAATCCATACCTATGATACCTACAGTATATAAACTCGCACTGAAGTACTCTGGACTTCAGTTTGGTCATTACTGTCTGATTACTTACTTTCTTCTTTCTACTTATTTGCCGCTTTATATCTTGCTACCTTCTCATGTCAATATAACTCCATTCCATTCTTGCACTTGGGCTCCGGCCCTTGTAAGCCTCCGGTTCAGGCCTATGGGAGTATTCCCTAGGCCGGACCTTTGACCCTTTGTTATATTATACTTTCTGAACTTGGTCCGATGAAACGAAGAAACTAGCGCTGGGCTAAGTATAAGTGCAACGTTAATCCTACTAAAGGCGCGAGTGAGATGTTCAACCCAAGAGGACTGCAAATAGAAGCAATTCCTTCTATGTTAGTGTGAAGGAAACAATGAAGTACTAATATGGCAATGAGGATTCCGATTTCCAAGGTTAGTGGCGGTATTAGCGTGGTGTCAGTGGTACATGCGTGGTAATGATAGCTGCAACAGTTAGCTAGCGAGAGCAAGAACAAAGTTACTTGGGTGAGATGAAAATGTTATAACTACCAGTGGTGCAGTAGCGGTAGTGGCAACTTCCATATGAGCGGGAATGCAGATGAGAGAGAAAACGACCCAGCGAGATCACTGGCCACAGTCCGGTTACGAGTAGTGAAGTCACAAGTCGTGCGGTACTTCGAGTGGTAAAGTTACTGGTGGTTAAATCAATGAGCAAAGTTTGAATGGAGAAGAGTTCTAAGGCAAATAGATTGTGACTAGCGAGCGTTTCAGATACTATGTCCTAGTGAAGGGATGTAATGGGAAGTAACAGTAACGGTATGTATGTTCAGTCCTTTTTTGCATATGCAAGCGCGTATGAGATAGCTATGCGAGTCTGGTAGCAAGAAAGAAAATAAATGGGGTACTTAATTATGAGGTGCACAGCATGCAGCGGCCCCTTGGGATGTAAGGTAAATCCTGCCGTAGGTTTAGTAATGGTGGAAGCAAGGTAACTATGCACCAATGGATTCTAGATGGAATAGGACGGGACATGAGGGCATCGGCACGAGGATCCGGTAAGGGTTCATGGGAGAAGAACGGTTCTGCCTTAGCGGAGCGAAAAGGCTATTTCGTCGCTATAAGGAAGTTCACCGGCTGCCACCGCAGACGTTAATGAGATGCTTGTCGAAAACAGGGTTTTGACGGTCAGTGTGACTTTTCTCGCTACACCAAACTCCAGTCGTTATCTCTGTTCACCTCCGGCTCTACCTTTGGTAGTCTTCCTTTGTTTGTTTCTACTCCGGACTTCATCCGTAGTAGCCTGTACCTTCCTTACATAATCTCCAGACCTACTCCTCCATAGTAGGGCAATACTTCCCAGCACTCACTCAGCACTCAGCACTCAGTGATTCAATAATTTGCTTCTGGCAGAGGTAACATTCATTGAAAAAAATTGTATATACATCAATTACTATGCAATTATGCTAACCTCCTCACAAGACCCTTTAACCTTCACCTCAACATCCAAGAACAAAAACAAAAAAAATGTATATACATCAATTACTATGCAATTATGTCAACCTCCTCACAAGACCCTTTAACCTTCACCTCAACATCCACGAACAAAAGCATAGAAAGTCGCATTTTTGACACTTTTGATGTTTTCAGTATCTTACTCTTGCATAAATAATACAGCCTCTTCATATATCATTATAATACCATATATACTTGCTTTGTATGACAAGGATCAGGTTAAAATAGGCCGGAGTTTTGAACTAGTGTGAATGCTTACTATTTCTACTGATAAGGAGCCCAATTGAACTGGATGTTGAGGTGAAGGTTAAAGGGTCTTGTGAGGAGGTTGACATAATTGCATAGCAATGGATGTATATACAATTTTTTTCAATGAATGTTACCTCTGCCAGAAGCAAATTATTGAATCACTGAGTGCCGAGTCCTGAGTGAGTGCCAAAACTCAAAACCCCAAACTCAAAACTCACAAAGTGTCAAGTACTGAGACCCGAGACCCAAAGCCCTGGCATACAGTTTCAAGTTTCAGGGTTCAGGGTTCTGGTTCTGGCACTGGGCACTTGCTACATTGCCAGGAATTAGGGTCTCGGGTCTTGGTACTCAACACTTGATGGACTGTGTAAGGAAATAGAAATTGTACATGATACAGATTTTTGCAAGTTTTGAGCTTCAAGTTTCAGGTTTCGGGCTTCAACACATGACACTTGGTACATTGCCAGGACTTCAGGATTTGGGTCTTAGGTCTTGGTACTTGACACTCAGTGAACTGTATAAGGAAATAGAAATGTTACATGTTACACATTTTTACAAGTTTCAAGTTTCAAGTTGTTGTTAAGACCGTACTCAAGGAGTAAGAGATCCAAAGGGCTTTGGCGTTAGTTCATACACTGTGCCCCTTTCCCGAGTAATACCCCTTATTTCAGAAAATAGAGAGATGTCCGAAGATGCGGAAGTGGTTGCGTAATGGATCCGGACATCTGAAGGTATTAGATATGACACATCCAAAGGTTATCTGGAACGTGGAGATGATACAAGGAATAAGACTAGTCTCGGAAATGAGTTCCTAACTAGAAATCAACAGAGGTAGACTACCCAAGGGTAGAGTCGGAGATGTAGACTTATAGGAATCAATCCTAAGTCTCGGAAGATGACCAGAGCTGGAAATAACTCAAGTCCAGAGGAACAGATTGAGCAGAATCTAAGATGATATTCGAACTAAGGTTCTACAGAGATTTACAAGTGGTTTATATACTGTAAGTAACTAGCATGGATAATCACTGTGTACTGGGACCGAGGGCTATGTACAATGTATAACGGAAGTTTATTAAGGAAGGAAATATATGCAGCCAGAATACCGGAGACAGGAGGAATGCCGAAAGGAGGTAGACGCAGATGTCCACAAGGGAGTTAGAGTGTGAGAAGTAGGGACTTTCGGATGGGTGATCCGGACAGGATCTGTGGACTGGACAGAAGTAGGATCAATTGGATCTGATTGGATCAGAGATCAGAAGTATGGTATATGACAGTTGTAAGTTTTGGAGTTCAGGGGTTGAGTTCCAGCATTTGGCACTTGTTACATTGCCAGCAATTTGGGATTTGGGTCCTGGGTCATGGTACTTGACACTCGGTGAACTGTGTAAGGAAATAGAAAATTTACATGATACAGATTTTTGCAAGTTTCAATTTTGAGGTTTGAAGTTTGAAGTTTCTGGTTTTGGGGGTTGGGTTCCGGCACTCGGCACTTGTTACATTGCCAGGAATTCGGTGTCAAGATACAACCTAGCTTGGGCTGTAGATAAACCACTGCCTAAACTAGTATGTTAGTCTTGTGCTCTGTCTAGTCTGCTTCACTCATAAGAACAAGAGCGTTCAACCCTAAAGGGGGATGCCTATTAGTACGGTCAAGTTCAAGCCTAACTTATGTGCGAAACAAGCATTGTGGTCAGCGGTAAGTTGCCGCAGTCAGCAATGATACCGCCAGAACTACGTCGTGTGTAGCAGTGCTACCGTGGTCAAGATAAGGTCAGTAACAGTTGCGTTGAGCGAGCGATGTCGAGCAGTGGTCTCAGTGGTAGCAGTAAGTATGCGAGCGGTGTGAGGAAACAGTAAAGAAGTCCGCGGTACTTTCAGCGGTAAAGTAGCGGAGCATGAGAAGTTCAGTCAAAGTAACAGTCAAAAGTCCAGCGGTAACAGAGAACGAGCGTGATGTATTAACAAGCGATAAGGGAACTTTAAAGACTAAGTCCACTACTGGGTTGATCCAGAGCTAGACAATAATCCTGACCTATAGTACATGCAATGGTGTAAAATCAGGTTCT